>WBMV01003338.1:2015-27712 GCA_013396655.1 Campylorhamphus procurvoides
AAACAGTGGAAGCCTTTCAAAAGGCTAAATGTGTAAAAGAGGCAGTTTCAGTGAACTTATCAATGTATGTCAAATGCCTAAATATATCACGGCTGATGGGGATGCTCTCCCTCTCCCCTGTCCCTCTGCACGTGGCCAGGTGGCCAGGCCACAGGGTCCTCCCAAGGTCTCAGTAAGGAAGACACATACACGCCAGGGACAGGAAGCCAAAAGAGGGATTTATTCACCTGGCCAGGTCATTTGTAGACCTTACAGCCAGGGTCAAAGGCAAGGGATACAAGGGAACCAATCAGCACACAACCTGATCGGGGCTTGCATACTAATTAGGAAGGTAAGAGGTGGCTTTTCCAGGGGCCTGGGGAAAAAGGGTAACAATAAACCTCATGTTATAATGCAGTAAAAACCTCAGGTTTAGTCTACTGCCACATAAATATGGGGGAAAAAAAGCCCTTTGTAGCAATAAGTTTCCTTCTGCCTTGAGCTGCAGTATTTTTAATGAAGAGCTAAATAGATGTCAATGATAACATTTTTAATTGTTCTATTCATTTGAATGCAATACGCATTTTCCTCCTTAGGCTTTTTATACCACTTATTTTTCTAATTATTCATGATATTTAAAGGCTGGAAACAAAAGTCAGCTACCCTGAAAAATCATGTTAGCTGAATGCTAGGTGTGGTTTTTTCCTACAGCATATGTCTGACTGATTGAGGACTTCGTTTTATTCAAGTTTTCCTTTTTTTTATTCCTTACTCCATTAGAATCAAGGTAACATACCCTCTGAAATAGCTTTGAAATGTAATAATTGCAAAAGTAATAAGAAATATAATTCGTGCTGTTCTGATGGGAAAAGTATATTTCCCACTTATGTAGTTTGGAGAAGCAATTGCATCATTCGGAAACTACAGAAGATTTGATGTTATTGCCATAGCTTCTGAACCAAGCAGTTCTGTTGGATCAGAGGGCAATTCAACAGCCCTTTTCCAGGGAGCTAAGCCAACAGTGTAAGGGAAACACCCTCAGTGTGTCTTCCCACACAAGACTTTGTGTTCTTTCTCCACAGTTTTTTTTTTTCACTTTTATGGGTCCAAATTTGTGAATATCTGGTGAAAGGGTTACAGGAGTCCATCGTGAAAATGCTCAGACACAGAATAAATGTGTCTTTAACTCATAAAACTTACAAAACAAATATTGGAAATCTTGCATTCATTTATATGTGTTGCCTTGTTTAGCAGCTTCTACCACCATATGTGTACAATAAGTAAATGAACACAAAATTGAATGAACACATAAAAGAAAGCTAAAGTCACCCAGCTTAACAAATCCATTCTCCCACCTGCTATGTGCTGGAACATACACAGAGCATTGTTTGTATCGTAAGGATTAGTAAAATAAGTCTTGGTGAACGGCATGGTCATGCGGATAAAATTATTATTTCTTAAGATCAATGTATGATAGCTGGGATACCAGTGGTTGTAGTTACTTAACACATTATTCTAATCCAATAACTGTGGGAAGTGTATAAGTATTTCAGTTGAACAGATCAGCAATTATAACCAAAATAAAGAATATTTTATTGTAAATTAATTGTGATCCTTTTTTCTCTTTGGTGAAAAAAAGAACTTACTGTAAATAAAATTTTCCTTACAACCTATTTCTTTTTCAATAGCATTCTCTGTGAGAAATGGAAAGCATAAATTATCTGTACTGGTAGAACTCGAAACAAGCTGGGATACTTGTTATCCACACTGGTTATACTGAATTCAATTCTGTGATCTCTTAATACTCAATGGGGCTTGGACTACTGCATCCATAATGTAAAGAGTTTCATTGCTACAGCATTCTTATGCATTCTGTTAGCTCAATGTGAATTAAAATACACAATGGTAGACTTCATCTATTCTTACTGTTTTCTATCTTTGAAATTGGGGTAACAGCCAATTTTAAGGATTGTCACAGTTAATTTGTGAGACTTGTTGAAAAAAAAGTGGGTGTATTCCTACAAAAAACATTAGCAATCTTCTGTTCATATTCTTACTTTCAAAAAGTCAAAAGTTATTCTTTCTTCTAAAATGTCTTTTATCATAGAATCATAAAATACTTTGGGTTGGAAGGGACTTTTAAAGGTCATCTAGTCCAATGATCAGGATCATCTTTCACTAGGTCATGTTGCTCAGAGCCCTGTCTAACCTGAAGGGGCATACTCCACCCCTCTGGGCAACCTGTGACAGTGTTTTATCATCCCCTTTGTAAAATACTTCTTCCCAAATCTTACCAAAGTCTTTAAGTCCGATTTGCAACTATGTTGGCATTTAAATCAACATTTGTTAAATTCATCATACCAAATACAATCCTTAGGATAATTTTAGGATTATATTTGAAAAACAGAATTGAACACTGCATTGCAGAATTATCAAGAAAAATAGTAACTGTCAATACTACTATTCAACCTGTTAAATTCAATACTGTAAAATCAAATCTTTCACAACTGAAACTTTTTTCTTGTTTTGTTTTTCCGTTGGTTGTGGGGGTTTTTTGTTTGTTTGGGGGTTTTTTTAGTTATTGGTGGTTTTTGTGATTTTTTTTTGTTTTGTTTTTTTTAAGACACCACTGAATGGGATTGAAGAAACCATGTGAAAAGGGGAGATTTCCTTGGCCCTTAATGTGGGGAAGTTTCCTCAACCCTTAGTGATCTATTTGTGTGTCAGTGCCCCAGAAAAGATGAGACCTTTGTTCCCAACAAGTCTGTCAGCATCCTGTTAATAGGGACTCCACCAAACAGTTCTGTTGGATCAGAGGGTAATTCAACAGCCCTTTTCCAGGGAGGGAAATTTGGAACCCCTCAGTGTGTCTTCCTACTTTACTTGAGTGTGTTACCCACTGCCAGCAACTGCCAGCGCCTTTGAAGGACTCTCACTAACAGTTTAAAGAATAAGACTCTTTGTATTAATACAAAATTGTGACAGGTTAATAAGGTTTGAAGATTGGCAGTGATAATATCTGATTGCAAAAACATGTTTAAAGCAATATGCTATTCTATAAAGCAAGCTAGACACCTAATAGCAATATTCAGTGTGTGTAGACTATGGTTCTCACCCAATAGGTGTCCCTATAGGGAGAAAACAGGTTCAGCCTGTTGAATGATCCCAGCAGTTATGACTGAGTCCTTCCTAATTTACTCCCCATTCTCAATTTTATATTTTTTTATGTTTACATGGAGCTTGAGTGACTTTACTCATAAATACTTTGGTGTAAAATCCTTTCGCTTTGCTTTTAAAGACGCAGTCAAAAAAATATAAGGTTCATGCCCAGTGGGGGGTGGTTGTACCTTGGAGTCTGGGATGGAGGTGTGTGTTAATATTGCAATTATTTTTTAATGAACAAAGATCATTCAAAGAGAGAGATTTCACTGTAGTTGTTGGTTCAACAACAGGACATCTTGATGCCTAAAAGTCAGTAAAAACTCTCTAAGACAATTTTTGAGTATTAGAAAGCAAAAAACACTCATTTATTAGAGCATGCTGGATCACAGGAATACTTTCCAAAGTGTGCATACCAAACTAAATAGATGTTACTACTTCATACTATTATCAAATTACAATATTCAATTCCTAGTTACAATATTTGGACATTAACTCATCAGTCACATAAGCCCCAAAACCATCCATACCATCAAACCATCCTCACTACACCTCTCAAATTTGAGTTGGTTGTTGTAAAATTACCGCCTTTTCATCCCTGTCCTCCTTCTCATTGCCATCTCTGTCCTTTTTGGAGCACTTCCAAGGCTCCTAAATAGTTTTGAGTGGTTATATCAGGTATTATGCCTCTTTCTCCTTTTACAGATAGAAAACTCTTCATCATATTAACCTCATTTATTGAAATTATTAACAGAGAATGTTAAACAACATTTTTGAGAAA
The DNA here is from genome assembly GCA_013396655.1 of Campylorhamphus procurvoides. Lineage (NCBI taxonomy): Eukaryota > Metazoa > Chordata > Aves > Passeriformes > Dendrocolaptidae > Campylorhamphus > Campylorhamphus procurvoides. Next base: position 5,935 of record WBMV01003338.1, read on the forward strand.
TCTTGTACAAAGGTACTAGCAGGACAAAGGCACTACCAAGCTGTACCAAATTCTACATAATACAGATTTTAAGGCATCAATCTTCAACTATCTCCCATGGTTGATAGGTGCTATGTGGGTTATCAGCTGCAAAGTGACATCTAACTCCCTCCCTGCAGGTATTTCCATGGAGGGATGTCATGGCATTATCACTCTGCTCCACTCTCTGTTCCATCCCCCATACCTGAGTGTAAGGTCCTGCACCTGGATTGGGGCAAGCCCAAATGTGAGTACATGGGAAATGAAATCACTGAGAGCAGCCTTGTGGACAGGATCTGGATGTTCTGGTGGATGAAAAGCTGGACATGAACCAATAGTGTAAACTGGCACCCCAGAAAGCCAAGCACATCCTGAGTTGCATCAAAACAAGCATGGCCAACAGCTAAAGAAAGGAGACGTATCCTCTCTAATCTGTTTTCATAACACCTCACTTATAGTGTGTCCAGGTCTGAGATTCTGGGCACATGAAAGATGTCAACCTGATGGAGCAGGTCGAGAGAAGGGCCATAAAGATGATCTGAGAGCTGAACCACCTCTCCTATGAAGAAAGCCTGAGAGAGTTGGAGTTGTATTCCTTAAGAAGAGAAGGCTCCAGGGAGACCTTATTACAGCCTTTCAGTACTTAAAGATGGCTTACAAGAAGATGGGAGAGCAACTTTTTACATGGCCAGATGGTGACAGGACAAAGAGGACTGGTTTTAAACTAATAGACAAGAAATTTAGATTAGATGTTAGGAAGAAGTTCTTTACTCAGTGGGTACTCAGACACTGGAATAAGTTAGGCAGAGAAGTGGTGGATGCCCCATCCCTGGAAGCGTTAAACTACAGGCTGGATAGAGTACTGAGCAACCTGATTTAGTGGGTGTCATGCTTGCTTATGGTAGCTGATTTGAAACTAGAGGATCTTTAACCTCCCTGCCAACCTAAAATATTCTATGGTTCTATGAAACCNACAGCTAAAGAAAGGAGACGTATCCTCTCTAATCTGTTTTCATAACACCTCACTTATAGTGTGTCCAGGTCTGAGATTCTGGGCACATGAAAGATGTCAACCTGATGGAGCAGGTCGAGAGAAGGGCCATAAAGATGATCTGAGAGCTGAACCACCTCTCCTATGAAGAAAGCCTGAGAGAGTTGGAGTTGTATTCCTTAAGAAGAGAAGGCTCCAGGGAGACCTTATTACAGCCTTTCAGTACTTAAAGATGGCTTACAAGAAGATGGGAGAGCAACTTTTTACATGGCCAGATGGTGACAGGACAAAGAGGACTGGTTTTAAACTAATAGACAAGAAATTTAGATTAGATGTTAGGAAGAAGTTCTTTACTCAGTGGGTACTCAGACACTGGAATAAGTTAGGCAGAGAAGTGGTGGATGCCCCATCCCTGGAAGCGTTAAACTACAGGCTGGATAGAGTACTGAGCAACCTGATTTAGTGGGTGTCATGCTTGCTTATGGTAGCTGATTTGAAACTAGAGGATCTTTAACCTCCCTGCCAACCTAAAATATTCTATGGTTCTATGAAACCTAGTTTCATGGACTAGACCCCAGCCTTGCTTTTCACTAAATGCTCACAGCTCCTGTCCTCCTTGAGCCCTTTCTCTAGGCACAAAGACCTGAGACTTTGCTGGCGAAGACTAAGATAAAAATATTTAGTATCTGTGTCTTATCTGCAGCCATTTTCATTGGATGAAATCAAGTATCCTGCTCAGCACTGAGTCCAGATTTTCATTGTTTGTTCTTTCATTGCTAGTGCAGGGATAGAAGTTTTTGTGTTGCAAGTCTCATCTGAAAGGGGGCCTTATGTTTCTTGATAATATTCCTGCATACATGGGAAACAGCTCTACAATCCTCCCTTGTAGTCTGTTCTCACAGCATCTTTTAAAATATATTTGATACTTAGCCTTAGTTATGTCTTCCACATTTAGCTAAACCTGTCTCCTGAGTCATCTGCACATTTTCTTAAGTGTTATGGTTACTACATTGATTATATCATCTGCAGCTGGCTCTTCCTTGTTTGTAAGTATCAGATCAAGCCAGATCCAGAAGAGCTTCTGCCACTTGTTGACTCCTTCGGCTTCTATGACAAACAGTTATTTTCAGAACACTCCGACACCTTGTATTACTTGTGCCCTTGCAACAGATGTCAGGGAGGTTAATGTCTCCTGTGAACCAGAGGATGATGATAGAGAGACTTGCTTGAGCAGCTTAAAACAGAACTTTGTCCACTTCCTCAGTTGACAGGGTGGTTGATAACATGTTCTCACCCACAAAGCTACTCTTTCTGTTCTCTCTTACCATCCTAGTTCATAGTCTTGGCCACACTGTTGCTCGTTCCATGAGTTTGCCCAGTCTGCTCAAGACGCTTATTGACATAAAGAAAGACCCTCCTGCTACCATTCCCTTTCTGTCTTGCCTCAGGAATTTGTATCCATCCCTTACGGAGCTACAGCTGTACAACATACCCAGCTATCCCGCAGTTAGATCAATGATGTTATGTGAGAGTTCTACACCTCAGCCCCTGCAAGCCTCATTGGGCAACTTCAGAGCAGCTCTCCATCCAAAGCACTTCCCTATATCACACCTTGGAGTCCCTAACTCAGGCCCAGATTAGCTGGCACACCTCCTGGCGGCAGGGTGTGTGGCCACCGCAGGACCAAAACAAAGAAAAGTGGCAATGTGCAGTTTGTGCTTTTTCAAACTCTGCACACATGAGAGCTGGACTCTTGGGTGGTAGCTGTAATTTTCTCTTTTTCTCTCTTCTTTACTTCATCTTCTAATCTCCTTTCTTAATATTTTAGGTAGCTGGAGACTGGATGGGTTGGCTTTTCTAAGTTGTATGTGTTTGCATGGGCAAAGTCAGTGGTATGTGGAATCCTTTATTTTGGTTGAAAGTTACCCTTTAAATTCTTCTGAAGTTTGCAAATAGAAGTGCCTCCTGAGAAAAGGTGTGCAACTTTTCTCTTTTGTGCTCTCTTTTAAGGTGTTAAAAGAACCAAAGCTCTTCTAATGTATATGGAGGGCAGATACTGTTGCAGCCTTGTGTATTCTTAAAGCAAAACCCCTTTGATGAGTTTGTAGCTCAGAGCCTGGGGTCTTATAAATGTGTAGGTCTCGCACCATCTGTTTATTAATTTATTTCATTACAAAATGCTTTCCAAAATCTCAGTTGTGTAAATAAGTGTTTTTAGCAAACAAATTATGTTTAATTCCAGAGATTTTTTGTTCAATTATAATGAGGTTTTGTGTTCTGAGTACACAATTGTGGCTAATACTGTGTGGATCTGTCTTCACATTTACCATTTTATATTCAAAACAAAAACAAACAAACAAACAAAACCTGTGAAATATATACAGGTTGATATTCTGGTGAATATAGACTATATTTCTAATATTTTTAATGACTCCACTGCAAATCTGTCCTAGTTCAGCAGTTGGGACCAGTTATCATTGTGTGGGGATGATCAAAGCTATGTATTCTACCCCCCTCTATCCCGAGAACAATGGACCATTTGCGGGAGCTGCACAGGGAGTCGTTAGCACCTTCACACCCGGCCTGAGGGGGTGTGGCTGCTAATGGGCCATCAACGGGTCAACAACACCCCATGACTCACAGAGGTAATCATCCATTATGTGAGTCCTCACCCTGGGGGAGGGACTGACCTCTCCCTGAGGGTACATAAGCGGGGGTAAGAAGACCATCAGATTCAGCGGAGCAGCAGGATCTTGACAGGAGGAAACCACCACTCTTGATCAGACTGTGACTATTACTCCTGATCAGGGCCACAGCCATCATCTGCACCAACAGGTTTTTCACTTCCTTTTGCTTTTGACTCGGGGGAACCACGTGGGTTTCAGCACAAGGGCTAACAAACCCCTTTGGGCTTGTGCCCCGGGACACTGGGTTATACTGTTGGGTTTTGGTGAGTTGAAAGCAGTTTTCTCTTATGTCAGTGTATTTATTCTGATATCTTTCATTAAATTGTAACTCTGACTTATAATCGCTCTTGTGGTGGGTCCATTTCTCCTGCCGGTTTACCTTTAAACCAGTACAAAATCGTTCTATTATCAGTGCAAGGTATGGAATTTATTATAGTCATATACAGAAATTGCAATGGTACGCAGAAGGCTCCAGGCTCTGAATGTCAAGGTAGACCTTTACAGGTAGGTGAAGAAACACAGAAAAATCATGTGGTTGATGGTCAAAGATGGAATACGTACTGTTACAATAGGAAATATGTTAATTATTCCTAAATGAACAGTGGTAGAGCATATTAATTACCTTGTCAGTTATTTCCTGAGCTTAGGTCTCTGTCACAGGAAAATTCAAGTTCATCAGGATTGTGGCGATTAGCTACACATCCATCTGATTGCTAGGCAATTGGCTAAGTTGTTCCCTTCTGAGTTCAAAGGTAAATGTTCTAAACTGATTAAAATAGGCAAGCTGGTATTGTTGACATGCCCCTCCTGGTATCTAAGTATTTTCAGAAGAATTTTTAGCCCTGAATGGATAGAGCTGTCCTGGAATGGGTATGTCATCTAGTGCAGAATCTTTCAGGCTGGATTCTGGCAGGCTCTCTATTCACTGCTTCCAGCAGCCTTCTGGAAGGTGACCTACATGTATTTGGCAGGTTTTTCTAGATATGCAGGAGAATAGAAGTATCCTGCACCCTATTTTATAGTGAAAACATTTGAATATTGCTTCATGTAAGAGCAATCCACCCTACTTTTCATGTTTTTAAGGGAACATTGTTGCTGTGAGAATTTGAAAGACTGTTTACATTAGCCAATTTACCCTCCTTAGTATGTTTATAAAATGTTAGCTTACAAAAACATATGCTTAACTATTTTTTTTTCTGACAGTGGCCTGCCTTCTTTATCTTTTTTCATACCACAATTCCGCTAGATGTAAATAAACCCTTCCACTTTTTATAAATTGTTTTTTTTTAAATCAAATTCCAAAACTGTTTTTAGCTCATATTATACAATATCCCCATAAAGGTCTCATGCTACAGAAGGTTCCAGCCAATATCACTCTTTAATCAACTATGAGGATCACTTCCATGCCCTCTAAGACTTGATGCTCTTGTCCATACAATTTCTTGAACTAATTACTCTGTTTCCACAATATTGCTAGCTCTCACTGCATCAAGAAGTGAGGGAGACTGGTGCAGAGAAATCAGGCTAGTGTCTCTGATGTGTCGTTGCACAGCATATTGCCATTAGGACATCAAGTCAGCATGATTTATAAGCAATTTTAATTAATTTTCTGAGTCATTTCCTAAGGGCTTAATTCTGTAATCTTATTGCCACAAGCTAACATGCTATAGTAAGACTATGCTTTCTAATCTTTCTTTTGTTGTTAAATACAATCTCTGCTTTCATTAGGAAACTCCTGAAATGAAGCAGGTTGCTCTTTTGCAGGATAAAATTTTGTGTTCTTTAGAAATTAGTACTCGAAATTATGTAGAGGAGTACATCAGTTCTTAACACAGAACTCATTACCTGCTCCTCTCCTTTATTCTTTTACTATAAAATCATGCTAGAAATGATTGAATTTTCTACTTTTAAAAAGCAGCATATTCAGAATTTTATGTACAGAAAACTAAAATTTTATCCTATATAATTCAGTGATGTTTGAATTTCTTTTTACCTATTCCCTAAATATTTTAGATATGTTACTTAAAGTATTCTTATCATTTCTGTTACAGAAATGGAATTTTAGAGGATGAAATTTTACATTAGGGAAATAAACAATTTTAACATAGAAGTCTACAAGAATGGAGCCAAGTCTTTAAACACTTAGGAAAGCGGGTAGGTTTCTTACTTATGAAAGAAAACAGAAGTAGCAGTCCCTTGTACCCTTTCTAGCAGTCCAGGGGATTTGGAAAAAGATATAAAGTTTTTATATAACGATCAGTAATATTCTTATACCCTCCAGTGTGCCCTAGAAATAAAGGATAAGGACAGAGTGAAGAAAGATAGTTTGTCTGCCCCATAAACTTTACAACAGACATGGGATAAAAAGCAATTCATTTGTCATGCATGTCTTTGAATCTTTTTGCCATTGTTTATCACAATTGTTGCAATGTTATTCTGATCCTACATACAGGAAAACTAGTTAAGCATCCATCCAAAATCATATATGTGTATATATAAAATTTCGGTGGGACAATAAGTTCAGTTAGGACATCATCTTTTAAAGTGTTGAAATTATATCAAGCTTAGTGCACATGATGCAGTCTAACCACTGTGGAAGGTTTTGATTTTTTTTGTTGTTGTTTTGGTTTCATTTTGACAGTGTTATTACAATTAACATTGACTGTGACATTTTAAAGCAACAGATTCTCCTGTTTGCAAAAGCCATATTTATATATTCCTCTTTTTCATACAAGTTCATACATTATTCTCAATGTACAAAAAGAAGTGAAATGTACTGCTTTCATGAATACCAGAACTGTATTCAGCATTCTAATGTAAGAAGTGAGTGCTTTGATAAATTGTTTTAAGGTTTCCAGCAGACTACGTTGAGGAAAGAGTTTTAAAGAAGAATGTGTTAGGTCATCTCATGATTATAAGGTAGGTAGCATCTGTTTCTGTTCTTGGTTGGTGAAAAGCACAGAGATGAACAGTAACAACCTTTTTCATATTGTCTCTTTTCATTGCCAGAAAATGGACATACTAATCTGAAAGTTGTATTAAATTTTTTTGGTATTATTTTACAATATGTATAACTTTAATGGTCACCAGTGTTTGCTTCTTATCCTTTTGAAAGTCTGACATCACCAGTAGTTAAAAACAAAAAGGTGAGCTCATTTCAGCTCAGGTAAAAAGGCTGAGTACCCTTCACCTCCTTCCCAAAACCAAAACACAAAACTGAGAATTAGAGAAGTTCTGAAGAAGAGTCCTGAAAGGGTCTTCGAGTCCTGAAGGAGAGAGCAATGAAGCCAAGATCAAAAATAAGAATAAAGATACATCTAAATTAAAGAGTAAATTTGCATTAAATTCCACTCAAGATGCAAGAATTAGTAACATATTTGAAACTGATGGTCTGGACATATATATACGGCTTATCAAGGGCTAACAAAAGTTTTAAACTTTTTCATAAACTACTTCCTCACTAGTAACATGGACTGCAATACTTTTTGCCAAGACAGACTCCTTGCAACTAGAGCTTCTTCTCACATTTCTAGTTTCTAGTGTCCACAACACTTTTTTTTTTCCTGATTTACATGTTTTCTATAGATTAAATGGGGAGATAACAAGAAATAAAGCATATGATGTTGAATAACAATGACTTCTTTGTATTTAAAAGCAAATATTTTTAAGATAGATGATATGACAGTTGCAAGAGGCTTAGAGGCTTAGCAAGAGCTAAGACCCTACACCCACTCAAATGACCTCTGAAAACCAGCTACTCTTTTGTTCTGTGGAGCTCTAAAACATAGTACAGTGTCCCTGGCTTCTCTGTGGCACCTTGTTCTTTAGGATCGATTTGATTTTCTTTCTTTTACTGACATTAAAGAAAAAGTGTGGAAGTGAGTAGAGTCATACTGGTGCACAAGTGCTACAAATGAAAGAAAAACTGGGCCATATTTTGTACTTTGCATAGTGATCTGAAACTTGATAGCTGATATTTCTCATTGAAATGCCTTCAGAGAAAGGGATTTCTTTGGCGATTTTCATTACCACAATAAAGAGCTGAACTGATTTGCAGGGGAGTGAAGTACAGTTAACGAGAACTATAAACAAGTGGAGAGAGGTCAGTTTTCTGGACTCTAGGGAAAGCACATTGCAAAAAGAACCTCTGAAACAGTGTGGAAATTATACTTTCTTCTGTAAAGAGAATTTGTTTGAAGAAAGAGAGAGTTATTGATTGTTTATTCTCTTGACAGACAAAAGTCAAAAATATTAGCAGCACATTCTCTTTAATGAAAATGTTGATATTTGTTCTTTTCCAGAAAAAACATCTCAGTACTTTTTTGTCTTCAATGATAATTATACTTTCATCTCATTATAATGCATAAAGATATATTATTTGAGAATGTCTTAAGAAACCTTAAAAAAATAAACCTAAGTAATTTCAAGTACTGTTGTGTTATTGAAGGGAAGAAGGGAGTAGCTGTTCCTAGGAAATGGCTGTCTGAGTTCAATTAACAGCTCTGTATGACCAGCAAGAGTTTACTTCATTAACTAACAGTAACATTTCCCATGCCTTCAATTAACACTGATTTTACTTAATCTAATATTAGTTAAGATACGATATGATCAGAAAACATCATTGCCAGCCAAGTGCTCCTCAAACACAACTGATTTATCATTTTGGCACCTCATTAAAATGCAAACTATGTTGAAATTTATTTTCAGCTCTTTCAGGCAGGAATGTTTGTAATAATGTTAATTTACAAATTTTCTCTTTTTTGTATGTACTCTGTGTGCTGTGGTTGCCATGTTCAGCCCAAGGCTATTTGTATTGTGCAGACAGAAAATGAAGAGCGAACATTTATTTCTCATATCTTTGTGAGGAACCTGAGGCACATGAAGATATTTGTGCTGTAACAGGCACAGTCAATCTCCTTCACTCTGTTTAGTCACTATATATCAACAACAAACTCCCAGCTAGTCTTGCTGCAGCAATTAACCTGCCAGGGCTTTCTGCTGTCAGACTCAGTAATAATAAACTACTCTTAGTGAAAGATAGAGCTATAGATTCTCATCCTGCAACTTCCACAGTGCGTGAATTATTCAGAATTGGCATGATTAAAGAGATGACATGGTATTAGTTAAAAACACGTACTTTATTCCTTTCTGACTGAGATTTAAACCTGTTAAGAAACAACAGTGGATGAAAATGGGTCTTTACTTTTGAAAGTTTAAGGATAAAAATGTAAATAACAAAAGGGTTGGCATAGTTAAATCAGAAAGCATTTGTAATTCCAAGAACCAAAAAAATCAGAATAAGGAAAGATTTAGGGATATAGAAACAAAGGTATTATTTAGGAAGAAAATTATAATGTTGAATCTGCATTTTTAAAGGGAAATATTTTCTCATTATTCCAAATTTTTATTCAATACTGTTATATAGAGCATTTTAAGAAGATTTTGAGAATTATGAAAGGTGTCCCTTATTTATAATTTTCCTTTTTTTTTAAGGGAAAAAGCATCATTATTATAAATACTGGAACATATTAAAACCAAACCAATTGTTTGCATTTCTCCATGCCAGGTCAGCAGTGTAATTTAGCTTACAGAGTTCTAGTCTCATTAAAATCATAATTCATTTGCCAATCCCAGTTTACTCAGCAACCTGATAGCACGTTCTTAACTAAATGCTTCTAGGGGAATGATCTCTCTAAAATGCAGGTCTGGGCCTATGTAGTAGAAGTGATGTTAAATGCAATCAAATCCATATTCTGTGGCTACAGAAGCATTGCAAATTATATTGTTTGTCATGCTCATCTATATTAAATGGAACTAAACTGTTGATAGAAGAGATAAATAAAACGTTTTTTTGTTTTGTTTTGTTTATCCAGACCTTCAATACAGGTATGAATGAATTAAGAATGCATTCTATGCTAATGTATTTTTCTTAACATTTGATTGTGCAAATGGTTAATGAGGGTAGGTGGAAAAACCACATACAGACAAAACTAACATCTACCCTATAGTATGTTAATCAAAGGATATATTGCTTTATAAATCACATCAATGGATAGATTTGTTTGAAATAAACTTCTTCAAAGTTCCTGAATCACCTTTATATGTAGGCACAAATTAACTGCTATTTGCCATAGAAAGGAGAATGAATTTCACAGTATAGCACTCTGTACCATGATGATTATATAAACTGATGTTGTAAAGTACATGCTCTGTCTTTGTATCATATGTGATCATTTATGAAACTCATCTAAGAGGTACAAAAAATGTCATTAACATTTCATCTGTTCACACAATCAAAGGCTTTGATGGGCTGCTTTTCAAGATTTACCATCACTAAATTTTCAAACCTGAACACTAAAAGCTAGACCTTTGAAAAACTAAAACATTAGCATTAAAACACTATTTAAAAAATGAAACAAAAGAAAAAAAACCAAAACACACTGACCACATTTTGCCACCAGATTTGGAATTATCAGATGATAATAGGTTAGAAATTATGTTTATTTTTATTTTAGTGGACCTTTTCTTAACATTGTTTCTCAGTCAATTGCGGAAAATGGGTAAAGACTTTTAAATTTCTATACCTTAAGTTCATGTTTAGGTATCTAAACAAATGGACAAATTTTCAAATATGCTACTCTTGCCATGGGTCCCAGTACAATCACTTAATATTACTGAGAAGTGTGGTATGGCTGAAAATCAAGCTATGTTTTAGTGCCAAGTATGGAAGGTAAGATACTGTCATCACTACTCAGAATGCATATTGGATAAGAGCTAATAGCCTTTTCTTATTCTGAGCATTAATATGTTTGTCATTTTTGAGGGGTCTACTGTAGACTTTACTGTGATAATTTGAGTAAACATGTCAGAACACAACACGTTTTTCATTCTGCATCTTTGGTCTTGCTGATGTCCTTTGAAAATGTCATCTGCCCACCCCTCTCTTCAAGAATTTCTGTTTTCATTATTGTTTGGTCTGCACCCAATCAAAACCAGAGTCAATGTAGAGATGGTAATTCTCGAGCTTTTACTGCTATATTCCAAGAGATAATCACAATTTAGACCCATTTGTTTTGTTCAGGTTAATATGACCTACATCAATAATATATTAAATAAAATATCTATAAAAGTGTTTAGCATCCATAAGAAAATAAAGTAACAAAAACTTTCAAGTGTGTGGTTAAGCAATTTCTCCTTTGGTAATCCCCAAAACTTTGTCTGTTTGACAGGGACAGGAATTTTAAAGAACACAGTTTTTCCTACCTGCTTAAAACACAAGTTTCAACATATAGTGAGTTATTTCTGGCTTGTTGCAAACATTTACTTTCCCATTACCTAGAAAAAATACTTAGGAAACAGAGATCAGATATTTCAGCTTAGAAGGCAAAATCTTGTCTTACACAACATAAGAACACACATTTTTTGTCTTTCAAGTTTATCCAGCTTGAGAAGGAGATTGGCATAGACGACCTCCAGAGGTCCTGTCACACCTGTTTCTGTGATTTTAAGACTTTTATTTTAGAGTCATTTAGGTTTCACTAACAATATGAACTAGGCTTAACTAGGCGTAAGTCTACAATATGAATTACGTCAATAAAATTAACAATTTATTAGTAACAAACTGGATCCTATCACCCTTCTAGATGTTTTCTAATTTTTCATGTGTTTATTGAAATTACTTTTGAATTTAACTGCTTAATTGCTAGGTTGGATTGTACTGTATTATACATATGTGCATTGTTTCTGTTTCTCTCCATAAAGTCAATGGTTTTTTGCCTTTTTGACTTCTTCTATTTCAGAGATAAACTCATAAATCAATCAAATAGTAGCTTGAGGGCAACAGTGCCAGACAAAGGGCACCCACGTAAGTATCTAACAGATAGCAAAAAAAAAATTGTGTTTTTCAACTAATTTTAAAATTTAGTGCTCTATATTCAACAGCACAAAAAGCTTATATAGCTATAAAACTCTTTCATTTTTAATTCCCACACTTTAGAATACCCATTAGTTGGGAGAACTTAGTTCCTCAAAAGATTCGCTATTTACACTGCAACTCATTATATTGCGAGAGCTTAAACTACAAAGTCCTTCTAACACTGTTTATATTTTTAGATTCTCAAGTCCTGCAGCTGGCTAGTCCTCTCTGATTTTGGGAACTTCATATTTTGGCCTCTTTTCCTGAAAAAAAAAGTCTTTTTTCTCATTGATGTTTCCTAAGATTGTATTCCCTTCTATGATCGTTACACTTAGCTTTTTTAGTCTACTCAAAAGTTTTTGACTTTTGACTTTGAGTTTTACTCTTCTCCAAATTTCAAAACTCTCTCAGGAGAGAAACAATTCTCCATATTATAACTTCTATTTATTAAAAATTTGAAGTGTTAATATTAGTAGTGTCTTTCCTCTGCAGCTTATTGTGACTGTGTTAGTAGCCTTGTTTGTAAAACTGTACAAACCCTCTAGTGTGTCCTCTGATGCACCAGATTTTATTTTCTTTTCTTTTCATGGTAGAAATACTGTAATAGCAACCAAATCTCATAAACTTAGATAGATGTCTAAATCTTCATAATTCTCACTGATGAAAAAATAGTAAGATACATGGCAAATATCATGTACTATGCAGCATTTTGTATTATTATCCCATTCAAACTGTATAGAAAAAAGACATTATAATCTCCTAACCCAACCACAAAATTGCAGTGAGTTTAAATTTCACATTGTGCCAGGTAGTCTGACAAATCCAGAATGCTTCCACCCTGGCAGAGATTGATTTTGACTTCCTGTGAAAGATTTGTTTTCAATAAAGGAGGTGTCAAAGTCTATTTGGAACTATCTGGCTGGTGCTGTGTGACAGATAAATGTTTCATTTCATTCAGTGACACTGATTAGATTCTGAGATTTTTCACCCATCCAAGCTGCAAGTTGAATTCCTGTCTTCCTAACTAATACAATATTCAATGTAGTTTTGGAACTCCTAATGTGTTCCCTTTGGAAATACAGAAGAGTGGTTGTCCTTTATTATAATATTATTAGGCTTTTTTCTGGAAAACGTATCACTAAATTAGCAGTCAAAATTGTTACTTGGTATTACTTCACTTGATGTATGACTTGAAATATGACTTGAACTGAGGACTACAGAAATAAAATGTACTGTTTTTCTGTAAGCAAAGTATTGTATTGCCTCTTAGCCACTGCAGAAATTGAATTAACAGTAATGGTCTTTGGTTTTTGAAGGTGGGAAGACATTACTTTTAAATGTCTCAAGAGTAGGGGGATAAAGGTTCTCTAGGTCTTAATGCAATTAGTACTATTATTGTTTTAAGGTTTTTTTTTATTTTAGAATCATGTTTTAAAGTACTTCATTCTTCCTTTTAACACACACTGCAAGTTTAACTACTCCAATTTCAAAATGCTATTCTCCTGACTATTTTATAATTTCACATTGTGCATATTGTTTAAGGTTTTTTCTGAAGTAGCTTTGAATTTATTTAGCAAATGAAGTCCTCACACTACTTTCAGGCTTATTATTATCACACCTCTCTCTATTCAACACTGTCGTCATCATCCCACTCATCACAATCTCGCCTGAATCAAAGGCTACTTTTTTCTTGTTGGTGGAAGCTTTGAATGAATAATTCATCTGGAAAAGCCTTCTATATTGTACATTTCCAGAAGACGGAGCAATTCTCTTGTCAATCACAGTACCTCTGTCAGTACTAAGTTCCATATAGTATGTGCTCCAAATATACAGGGGATGACAAGCAGCTGAGATTACCAACTGTGTGAATTCTGGCCATCCTTTTAGCTTTTTTTTTTGACAGAACATTCAAATTCAAGTCTCACTCTAACACTGCATTGAGAAACCAGTGTCAATTTTTTATCTCTGTTCTCACCAATACAGTTTGCCTGAAAACTCTGACATATATTCCAACCAAACTGGTCACGAGCCACAGTTACTCATCTTCAGATAATTACATTTCTTTTTGGCTTCTGAGGGCCTAGTTTTCTCATGCCTAGACAGGCTGGGTCTGAGCTCAGCCTGGCTCAGCATGAAGCCAAAGATCCAACTGATATTGTAGAGATCTTCATACATGGAGCCTTGTAGGCCAAAACAGATCTCTTCTGACAGAACTTGCACACTATTGTAGTTTCTTGAAGGATGGACTCCTTGTTATTTCTCTGAAGGTTAGTCTTCAGTTGTTACAAATTTTTTATGCAGTACAACCAGAAGTATAAAGTAATTGGAAGAGAAGTTGTACTCTAAGGATCTTTCCCTCTGAAACAAATACAAACATAGGGAGAAATAAACTGTCACACTACAGAGAAGTAGGAAATTAACATACTGTTAAGTTTGAAAGTAGAGATTATAAAAGTACATGGTTTTGTTGGGGTTTTTGGTTTTCTGGTGTTTTGGTTTTTTTTTTATCTTTTCATCTTCTTCTTAAACTGAGCGTTGTCAATATGAAAGATTTAAAGTTTGAGTGACTGGCATTAATGATATGACTCTGTTCCCATCCACCACAATCATTTGTGAGTAAAAGGCTCTACCTATATTAACAAGTAGTGCAGAATTAAAGCAGCAGCTCTCCACAGCATGGATCTAACATGCACACCATAGATGGGAGAAACAAACATGCTGTTTGCCAGAGTAGGGAGAAAATTTGTGCAACCAAACTTCTGTCAAGGTCTGAGCTCACCAGCACTGTGAAAAGTAATGACATGGATTTTTTAAAATATGTTACAAGCAAAAAGAGGAACAGAACTAACGTTGGTCTATCACTTGTCACTCATCTCACAAACAGGGGCATAGACAAAGCAGAGACACTTCATGTCTTTTTTGCCTCTGTCTTCAGCAGTTAGGATCTCTGGAGGCCTGTGTAGAAGTCTGTTTATTAACTGCAGAGATAAATAAACTCACAGTTGACTCAACTTGCTCAAGACTTGCTTCTCCACCTGGATGTATATGAATCTGTGGGACCTGATGGGATTCATTTCACTGAAAGAACTGGGCAGTGTCTTCACAGGATGTCTCTCCAATATTTTTCAATGATCTGTGAAATCTGGAGAGGTTCCAATCAATTGGAAGCTGGTAAACAGTGTCTGAGTTTCCGTGAAGGGAAAGAAGGAAGACCCTGGTAATTACAGGCCTGTCAGTCTCACTTCAGTGCCTGGTAATATGACGGAGAAGGTTATTCTGAGAGTTATTGAGGAAACACTTAAGAGACAACACAGTTATTGTTCATAGCCAGCAAAGGTTCTCTAGGGAAAAGTCACAGAATTACAGAATCACACAATTGGTAAGGTTACAAGGGATCACAGTGCATCATCTGATCCAACAGTCCTGCTCAAGCAGTGTCATTCCAGATCACATTACACAGAACTGCATCCAGACAGTTCTTGAATCCCAAGTGAGGGCTGGTCAATCTGTTCCAGTGCGTGGTCGCCTGTACAGTAAAGAGGTTCTTCCTCATACTCAGGTAGAACTTCCTGTGCATAATTTGTTGCCCATTGCCTATGGTTCTGTGACTTGGCACCACTGAGAAGAGCCTGAATTTGTCCTCTTGACAACCTCCTTTCAGATACTTTCAGAAATTGATGTAGTCCCTTCTCAGCCCTCCCTGGGGCTAAACAGGCCTTACAGCCGTTCCTTGTAAGTGAGGTGTTCCAGTCTCTTAATCATCTTTTCTGCCTTCCACTGAACTCACACCAGGAGCTGCATGTCTCTCCTGTCCATATGAGCCCAGAACTGGACACAGCATTTCAGATATGGCCTCACCAGGGCTGAGTAAGAGAGGTAGGATCACCTCCCTCCACCTGCTGGCAATGCTCTTCCTAATGCACCCCAGGATATCATTGGCCTTGCTGGCCACAAGGACACACTGCTGGCTCATAGACAGCTTGTCGTCCAGCAGGACCCCCAGGTACTTCTCTGCAGAGGTGCTTTCCAGCAGGTCAGTCCCCAGCCTGTACTGGTGCATGGGATTATTCCTCCTTGTGAACAGGACCCCACATTTGCCTTTGTTGAATTTCAGACAGTTCCTCCCTGCCCATCCCTCCAACCTGTTGAGCTCTTGAAGGTCTGCACAGCCCTCTAGGGTATCAGCCACTCCTCCCAACTTTGTGTCATCAGTGACCTTGCTGAGGAGGCATCTGCCTCTTCATCCAAGTCACTGATGGATAACTTAAATAATATAGGATCTTGTATTGAATCTGGGCATACACCACTAGTGACAAACCTCCAACTAAACTCTGTGAGAGTGATGATGACCCTCTGGGACCCGCCATTCAGCTGTTCATTCATCCAGGCTGTGCTTCCTAAGCTTACTTGTAATATTGTTGTGAGAGACAGTGTCAAAAGCCTTGCTGAAGTTGAGGTTGACAATATTCACTGCTCTCCCCTCATCCATCAAGGTAGTTGTTCCAACATAGAAGGCAAACAGGTTAGTCAAGCATGATTTCCCTTTAGTGAACCCATGCTGACTGCTCCTGATCACCTTCTTGTCTTGCATGGGGATAGGAATGGCCTCCAGAATGAGGCACTCCCTCACCTTTCCAGGGATTGAGGTGAGGCTGAATGACTGGTAGTTCCCTGGATCCTCTTTCTTGCCCTAACTGAAGATCAGGGTTACATTTGCTTTCTTCCAGTCAGGTACCTCTTCTGATTTCCATGATGTTTCAAAAATGATTGTGAGTGCCTCAGTAGTGGTGTCTGCCAGCCCTCTCACCACTTGTGGATGCATCCTGTCAGGGTCTGTGGATTTGCGGATGTCATGTCTGCCCAGGTGTTACTGATGTAATTGAAAAAGCCCTTTTTACTGTCCTTGACATGCTTGCCCAGATCTAATTCCAGAGGGATCCTGGCCTTCTTTGTTTCATTTCTACTTAATCTGATGACCTCTCTGTATTCATTGCAAATGGCCTGCCCCTACTTCCATCTCCTATGTGTTTTCTACTTACACTTGAGTAATGATAGGGGTACTTCATTCATTGAGGTCTCCTGGATCTTGGCCCGATTTCTTGTTCATCATAATGCATCGTTCTTGAGCCTGGAGGAGGTAATCCTGGAGTATCAACGCTTCTTCCCTTCAGTGCCTTTCCACATGAGATTATTCAATGACCTCTGAAGAGGCTAAAATTAGTTCTCCTGAAGTCAGTAAGTTGCAACCTTATTACTGCTCTTCTTCCTTCTCACCTGGTACTGAACTCCACATCCTCATGGTTGCTACAGCCAAGACTGTCTTCCCTATTTGCTAGTATGAGGTCAAGCAGTACCACATTCCTTATGGGATCCTTCTCTACTTGTGACAGAAAATTGTCATCATTGTTTTCCAGGAACCTCCTGGACTTTTTGTGCTTCACTGTGCTTCATCTGCAGCCAGTGTCAGGGAAATTAAAGTCTCCCACAAGAACCAGTGCCTGTGACTTTGGGGCAGCTTCAAGCTACCCATAGAAGGCTTCATCCAGTTCCTCCTCCTGGTCAGACAGCCTGTACCAAACACCCAAAACAGTGCCACCCTTAATAGTCAGCCCTTTTATCCTAACACATAAGCTTTTGACTGTGGCAGAGGACAAGCAGTATCAGAAATGGAAAAAAATCATGTAAGAAATGGGTCTCTGAAGAAAATGAAGAAGCTAGCTAAAATATCTTAAAAACTGAAGCTTTTACTGTGTTGTAATTTGACTTGCTCATTGTCTGTCCCAAGACAGAGGTCAATATATTCCAAGTGTTGCCTTATCCAGAGGGCAGCTCCACCTCTGCACTTTCCTGGTAATTTCTCCAGAACAGTGTGTAGTCCTTCTTGATGACATTTCATTCACACAAGCTATCCCAATATAACCCCATAATTGTAATGAGCCTGCTCAGTGCACACAGATTCCTGTTTGTTCCCCATACTGTCTGTATTGGTGTACAGGCACTTTATATAAATATTTGATTGTGTCAAAGTCCCAGTGGGGTTGTGGGTTTGTCTTTGGCTTCTTGTTCTTAACTCCTGAACTGAGATCCTCTTGCCCTTTTGAGATAGGTGGACCAGTGCCTGGACGATGCTCTTAGTTATAGGCCTGATCAGGACTGTAACCAAGAGTCATACTTTCTTAGGACTTTCTTAAGTTGTGCAGGTGACTTACTTTCGCTGTCTTCTATATGTGCCAGAGAGCATCACACAAATGCTTCTTGAAATCTATCAGTGGTGCTGTGACCACTTCCCTGGTGAGTGTGTTCCAGTGCCCAACTACCCTATGGGTGACGAAACTTTGGTGCTAGCTGTGAGCAGTTATTCTACTTATCTTAACCTTATTTACAGTGTTATGGCCAAGTGACTGTTTCTGAATCATGGAAGGCACATTCAACCTTGAAAATCTCTTAATGAGCACAATAGAAGGCAGTGGAAGCAAGTCAGTAACACAATTCAGTCTGAAGAATTTTCCCTTTACATACTTAGGTATCACATACAAGGAACCTCACCCTTTCTATTAGCAATGATGAAAGCAGTGCAGGGCTTATGTACATTGACTCTGATGAGAACAACTGATAGGTCAAACAAACTTCCTGAAACTTTTCAGATTTTTTTAAATTTAAAAGCAACTCAGAAATTTGAGAGTAAAAATAGATCAGTCCTTCTTCCAGTTTCCTATGTGCCGCCTGGTACCCAATGGTAATTTGGAAAAAAAAAAAAAATCAGATTTTTTTTCTGGTCCAGCAATCCTGACATATGGTAGAGCAGAAGTGTCTCATGAGATCCTGGGAAATTGAGTACCTGATTCTGGGTCATACAACTCAAAAAAAAAAAAAAAAAAAAGAGAGAGAGAAAAGATTAAGGATTCCTAACTAAACTGCAAGTTTCTCATTTAACTGATAATAGCCTCTTCTCCTCAAATATATGTCACTAATTTTACAATTCTAAATTTGTAAAAAAAATTTATAAAAATATCCTTAAATGACTACCTCCTATATTTAGGGTAGATTTTTAGGCAATTGGTGTTTCTAGTGAAAAATACCTCCATTGATAACTTTGCTACTTTTATGCCAAAACAGGGAGAAGGCCTGTTGAAAATCAATTTAATATTTTGAAATCTACTATTGAGAAGTTTCAGGCTTAAATAATGGCATATATCTTCTGTTTCTTTAACTCTGTACTGTCTGATTCCCTTCAAAAGTACCTTGTTCTTTTATGACTCAAAAATTAATGGTGTCTCTTTTGTTTGTTATTTTCCTTTCTTGATGGTGTCCAAATAGCAACCTGTTTAATGGTTATTAAAAAATATGATGTGGAAGTGGCTGAAATTATTTTTAATTGCATATTTTCTTCTACATGAGTCTTTTCATCTGTAAGGAGAAGAGAAAAAGGCAGAACATTTCTTATGTTTCAGCATTAAATATCTGCCTTGTGGTATGTTCTCTTTATCTTTTTACAGCAGTTGCTTTATAGATAAAGTTTGAAGATAGCCTTATTTTTACCATGTTTTTCCTTAATGCGCTTATTTAGGTACCGCTTGTCTAAATGAAGAGGAGTCAGAATACCTGGCAGTTGTACTACTGTTGAGCTGCTGTATAGCCCTGGACCAGTCTCTAAACTTCCATGAACATTAATTTTATTCTCATTTCCTAAGAAGAACTATAGAAAAGACCTTTAAGTTCAGATACTACAATGACTGATGATAAAGAAATAAGATAGATATAGAACTACTATGTTTGAACTTTTAAATGACAATTGATTGCTGTGTATTATCCATCAGGACACACTATAATTATTTAAAGAACTGTTTATTCACTTTTGTCCCAACCACAACCAAGAAAATAATAGGAAAATAAATACTGTTTAGCCACAAATACAACAATTTGCCAACAGATTTAAGTAAGCAGTAATTTGTAAACCTTTCTCCTGATGCATAAACCTAGAAAACCTTCTTGGAAAGTTTCTTTTCTTAATTGATTGTGAAATATATTGGAAGAAAATGAGCCACAGGAAATGTTTTTCCTCCAAAGAAAAGCTTGCATGCTGGATTTTAAAAAATATGCTTTAAATATTGAAAACCAAATTAGGTTCTCAATTTATTGAAAATATACTTCCCTATCTATAGAGCTGAAACTTGTAATTTTTTATATAGTAATCTAATTTTGCTATTAAATATTTGTTAAAATTATATAGAATGAAGAATTAATATTCTATTTATGCTAGAATTTGACAAAAAAAAATCAAAAACCTGGTGCCTTTAATTTTGTATGCAGTGCTTTTATTTCTAGTACATTTTCAGGGAGCTCATCATTCTGGAATTATGATTTGTTCCTATAGAATATTGATGTTAATTTGTTGATTTTTTTTTTATGGTTATCCCCAAATCACTAGAAAAATGCTTTAAAATAGGGACACAAAATTTTAAATCTATTAAACACTTATGCTTCTGTAGAAGTTAGTGAGTACTTGTGTTTTACTGTGTCTTTTTTATAGTTTTTTTCTTTAAACTTTTTAAAGTTTATGGACTTTTTAAATGCTTTTGTGTAGTAAAGTACCTTCAAAAGATGCTTACATTCAAATAAACCACTCTTCTAATTACATGTACATAGGTAGCTTTTTCCACATTGTGTCTATAGCATTCATTATGACAGAGAATAGGTTAAGAGACTAGAGAAAGAAGCTTTCCAGTTATCTGTAGCATGGATATTATGTCTGTAATGCAGTTTTATTATTTGTTGCACTGATTTTTCCTCTCAATCTTTTTTTGAGACCTAATTGACAGGAAATTAATACATTTAATATGTACAGTAACTAACGTTCACTAATGGACACAACATAGAGAAACATTTGGAGACCAATGGAGACATGGCCAACTCTGTAAAAGTTTGGTTAACATCAGAGCCTCCTTACATTGCCTCATTACATTGTGAGTTATTTCAAATGAGGATTTTTTTCATTATTACTAAAATTGGAAAACAGTTCCTAAGCAAATTGTGTGATACCCCAAATAAAAGAACTGGCTTGGAAGTGTGTTTTCCTGAAGCATGTGCACACAGATATAAAACACTTTCTCAACAATGCACAAAAATATTTCACCTTCTTCCTCCTGTAACAACTATCTCTCTAGGTGGGCTCTCCATCATGTAAGAGTTTCCTTAGTGGAATAATTTTCACACATGTCTTTGCAGCTATTTAAGGGTTAATAAAACATATCCTTACACCATTCTCTTCTGACCTTTTCCAGTGGCTAAACTCATCTGCTGTCTGAAAGCAGTATACCAGAAGTTGGTTTAATTTCTTTCTATTTGCAATCCACATTTTTCTGTTGCAGTGTCAGTATGTCTCAGTTTAAAAGAAAACTAAAATGTTTATCTGGGCTGGGAAAGGGGCCTCTTCCCAAAAAAACCCACAATCTTTGAAATAAAGAGACTTCAATAAGAAAATGTATAGAAAATTATAACAGTTCTTAACTACAAATATATATATAATCAACCCCCCCCACCAAAAAAAAAAAAACAAAACAAAAAAACCAAAACCCACACGAAAAAACCCCAGAACCGAACAAACAGTAATACCATGAACCATCAAGTTAATTAAGTTGACTCTGTGCCCCTTTGGTACAGTTTTATTTATGGACAAGGGGGAGCAATGCCACTACTCAGGAGGCAGTGGCCACAAAAAATCACTCCTGGACCAGGGAGAGGTGGTGATTTTGAAAAGAGTACTGCTGTGGAAAAACGGAGGTCACAAGGTGTAGGAGTAGACTAAAACTGTATTATAACATGAGGTTTATTGCTGTGTTATCTTTACTCCCAGGCCCCTGGAAAGCCACCTCTTACCTTCCTAATTAGTATGCAAGCCCCCATCAGGTTGTGTGAAACCCCCTTCTGATTGGTTCCTCTGTATCCCTCCCCTTTTACCCTGGCTGTGAGGTCCATAAATGACCTGGCCAGGTGAATAAATCCCTCTTTCGGCTTCCTGTCCCTGGCGTGTATGTGTCTTCCTTACTGAGACCTTGGGAGTACCCTGTGGCCCAGCCACCTGACCACATGAGAGGGACAGGGGAGAGGGACAGAGGACCCCTCAGCCGTGATAATTGGTGCCCCATGTGAGGAACTTAACTCACCCTC